>CAUYLG010065224.1:0-12691 GCA_963573385.1 Cacajao melanocephalus | reverse complement strand
TTTATTTATTTATTTGAGACAGTGTCTTGCTGTGTTGCCCAGGCTGGTCTCAAACCCCTTTCCTCAAGTGGTCCTCTCACTTCAGCTTCCCAAAGCGCTGGGATTACAGGCATAAACCGTCATGCCCAGATCATTTTTTTGATATACAACGTCAAGCATGCTGTTGCTGAGAGGTAACAGTTAGTTTTTCCAAAAGAGATTTTCCAAAGTCTTCTGAGAAGCTCCATGAAAGTGGGCTAAGACCTTGAGTTTAAAGCCCTGAACTTAAGGTACTCCTCCTGACAAACCACAAGCACAAGGCTTCATTTCTAGGCCTTCTCCTTCCAAAAGAGGGCCCTGTGCTTCCCCAAACAGCAACATTTTCATGTGGAAAATTCTACTACTTACTTGCGACATCATATATTTGTGAACCTCAGCGCCAAGTGACAGGAGAGGTTGGTACTACCTATAATCACAAAATGCTGCATAGGACTGAGGCCCAGTTTCTGCCTCATAATATTACTACTGTTTTCCTGCTTTTGCTTATGCAGCGCTTCCCTAACCACGTAGCTTCAAAGCCCTGCAGATCAAGGGATAGGGGCTACCCCTGAAGTCTGGTATCTGGCCTAGCTAAATCTCTGTTGGCTGTTCTAGAATCCAAATGCACCTGCTCCTGCTATTGTCGCCGTTAGTTAAACTTGAGGTTAAACTTTAACCTTAAAAATGCTGTTCCAGCAGGTTTGGTGTCCTTGTTCACACTGCAGCCAGCAGCTTCAAACTCTGCAGTGGCAACACAACCACTCTTAACATGAGCACCAAAATACTTACCATGGCCTGCAAGGCCCAGTATGACCTGGCTGTAGCCTCTTGTTGCGGGCTCACTTTGCACCACTTGTTCACTGTGTTTCAACTGGCCTTTTAGTTTTCAGAAATGGGTTTTGTTCTGCCTCAGAACGTTCAAACTGCTGTTCCCTATGCTGGAACATTCTCTCCCACTTAGCCTTCTGATCTAAGAGCAGAAATTACTTCCTCAAATATGTCCTCCAGATTTTGCAGACTAGTATGACTGCCCTGTTATATGCCTTATGTCATTTGGCAACAAAATTAAAAAAAAATAAAAGCCCAAACCAACCAAACAAAAACAGGAGTGTTTTTAAATTTGTCCTTTGTGGCTCTTATTTCTAATTTGAAATAGAATCTTGATGGGATGGGAAAGATTTATAATAGGAAAGACTCATGATATTAACTATTAGTTGCAGACAAATTTGTTTATAGCAATATAAGAGTTCTTCATATACATATTCGCTCCAAAAAAAGACCACTTTGTTTTCTTTAAGTTAGTTCTTGCTCCTCTCAGTACACTGTTATACTCACTTTCCATAACAGTTTATCCTTCACAACTTACCATAGGCACTAAAATAATACACGATCATTTAAAAAATTTAGAAAAAAATAAAAAGAATAATATCTACAATTTTATTCCTCAACCATCTATTTAGCTTTTTTTGCATTTAACACAATGCAATTTCTTAATCACAAAAATATTTGTTAGTTCTTCACTGGCAACATGAGGCAAGAAAATGAATGGAAGGAACAAGAGGATAGAACTGTGGACCCAGGTGACGAACAGGAGACAGAAGGTAGGCTGCAGAGTCAATACTGATCACAGAAGAACATAAATTCTTGTTTGGTCATTATGGAGGAAGATAGCAGGCTGAGATTTTAAATGAATTTTGTTTGCCCATTTAAAAAAAATGTTAAGGAGATTCTCATTTGCTAAATGTCTTTAGAAACAGACAAGAGAAACAGATGAGAACTATTAGATCAAATCGTGGTTATTGTACAAGATGTTCTATACCTAATAGATAAACAAGACATGGAAGAATTACCAGGACCAGATGGCAGTTCTTATGTCCTATCATATGTACCATTTTCCTCTCCAAAATAGAGATGAAGCACAAAAATGTGTCTGGGTTTAGTTTAATTGCAAGTAGCTGGGGAAGGAATAAATAAGTCAATTTCTAAGGCTGCCATCTTGTACCACTATTACATTTGGAAATAAAGACCCAATAGAAATGTCACCTCTTATCAAAATCTTCTATAACTTTCATAGCCACAAAATTCAGTCTAAAAACGAAATAAAGTATTCCCACACAGAACCAATACCTAATCATGTAATGATCAAAATAAAGTAAGTATTTTGCAGTATATTTGCAATTAGATATAATGTCAATTTATAATATAAACACAGAGGAAGTTTGTACTTTTTCTTCATTCTTAATATGAGATTATTCAATTCTAGTTCTGATATTTCCAGCCAGAAGGGATCTAGACAGCTGGTTGAGTGAATCATTCCAAACATTCTGAGAAACAGCCTGAGAATCATTTGCTTTTTGCTTATGGGGATATATTAATGAATCTTCAATCTTGCTCTCACTGTCCCCAATGGCCATAATGCATTTGTAGAAAAATCAGGTTTACATAGCAGAAAGGCTTCTGTCAATAGTATTAAACCTGCTGTTATTTATCTTGCTAGTCTTGGCATATTGAAGGGAGGGACAAAGAAGAAAAAAAGTAAAGAAGGTTACACATGATTAACGATAAAATATAGGATTCTCCTTTAGTTTTCTTTGTTTTTGTTTTCTCTTTGTAGTTGTTATTCACAACTGTGAAGTTGAACCCTAATGAGGAAGGCCATATTAGCCAACTGTTCTGGAAATATGTGGTTATGGTAATTGAAGTAATTTGGACACACATATTCACTCTTAAAAAATGGCAACCCTCTGTTTTCCTTAACTTAATTATTTCTTCTCTTAAGAGATTTATGCTGCCCTTTTACTTTGGTATGGCTGGCTACTCTGAATCATTTCTTAATATTAAGATCGTTATCTGAAATAACACTAGACAGCAGATGCCTTGATTGAAACACACAAACAAAAGATTGGGAGGCAGACAGAAGCAGGACTTCTAAAGCAGATCGTACTTTGCCCAATGCTTAATCAAAGATAGCTATTGTTTTTATTTGGCCTGTGAGTGATTTTATGATTTACTAGGTTTTGTGTTGTGAAACAGTAAGGAGTGTAAGATGAAAACTTGAGGGGGAAGAGCAGAAATAGTGGGTGAGCCTGGGAGGGTGAAAGCTCAAGAATAGGACTGGGAGATGGCAGGAGAAACTCTTACATTATATCCTATCATACTGTTCTGTGAACCGTACCCCTGAAGTTGTGCAATGCAGAAACTACAGCGAAAGGGATTTCCCTTAGGGTCTTCACCATTCTATTTATCAAGAGCCAAGAAGAGCAAACAGATGTGGTAAGGAGTCCAGAGACAGTTGCATCTACTTTTCTCTTTTGTTTTCGGCTTGAGGAAAGGACATGCTGAACTAGGGGTACACATATGATGTGACCTAAGAGAAACAGGGAGGAAAACACAAGCTAAAAATCAATACAGTCCAGCCCCATCCTATCGAGATCACTCTTAGTATAATTCCTAAATGCTTTCCTTGGTAGGGGCATTTATTCTAATTACAACCAAATGATGTTATGGTGTTAAGAGCAATTTTCATTTGATAAATTGAAAGCCCCACTGCTTAATGTCTACTTTGTGGAGATTAAAGTGATAGGGCTGGGGTGGGAGGCAAATAGTGGAAAGACATAGAAACACTACATGTATCCACTTCACCTTGTGACTATGGACAATCTCCTGAAGGAACAATGATCATACTGCATTCATTCAGTTTTATTTCTGCAAGTTCCCCTCTGTCTCTTCCATTTTATGATCTTTGCCATTGCAAGTTTTTTTTTTCTGTCCTTTTTAAAAGAATATAAAACAAAACATGTTGTGTCTTGCTCCGTTGCCTGGGCTAGAGTGTAGTAGCATGATCACAGCTCACTGCAGCTTTGACTTCCCAGGCTTAAGCTGTCTTCTTGCCTCAGCCTCTGGAGAAGCTGGGATTATAGGTGTGAGCCACTGTGCCAGGCCTTGCTGTCCTTTTTAAATTGCAGCAAAAATTTCTCTCTTTTCCAGTCCTCAAATCTTCCATAGTGTTGTCTTTGTTACTGTCCTAAAATGAAGGTTAGATATTGCCACCGTCAATTACCTCAATGCTTCCATTCTGTTTAAGGAAACAAGTGAAAATTACCTCACTATTGCAGTCAAGACTCCAGTGACTTGGTTGCCCTTTAGCATGCCTCCCCCAACAACTCTCCATGAGTGCTATATTTCATATGCATTGGGTCATTTATCATTCTCCAGAATGCACATGGAAAATACTGTGCCATGACAGTGTCAATCCTTCATTTTGGAATTCCCTTCTTGATCTATCAAATAGCTAAAGCATACCTCTATGCCTCTTCTATCTTTGAAGCCTTCCTCATGCCAACAGCTGGAATTAACTGCTCTTTGCATTTTCGTGACTTGCATCTCGGCTGCAGCACTTCTCCATTCTTCACTGTATTGTTGTTTGTCATTGTATGTGAATCTATGTAACTAATTTATAGTTCCTTGGGATAGGGTCCTTACTTTATTCTTCTCCATATATCTACAACGTTTTCCATGTAATATTCCCATTGAATAGCAGATAAAAGACCAGATAACTAATTAGCAATTATGTATAGGTTTATGTCACAAAAACTAAATGTAATTGGACATAAGGATCACATATCTTCATGGAGGTAAAATTTCCTCCCAGTTGGGATTATCAATGTTTCATATGGGATAAAAAATTTAAGTGAAGTGAAAGTCTTCCTAAGGTGAACATTCAGGCTTTCACTTAGGATGATGGACTATTAAGGGGTTGTGGGAACCTGTTCCAGGGTCCATGCTCATGCCACATGAGCAGTCTTTTGGGGATGACTGCAGCAGAGGGTGTAGAGGTTAAGAACATGGGCTCTGTAGCCTGAGTCTAAATCCTGCATTCATGCCTTCCTAGCTTTGTGACATTGGGAACATTGCTTTACCTCCCTCTGGGGACATTACTACTTACCTTAGGAATTATGGTAAAATACTATATGCACAAATTGCTTTCCACAGGGCTTGACACAGAATAAGAGTTGCCATTTATTAAATAGCTGGTGATTTTTCTTTCTTTTTTGGTCTGAGAATGATCGTGCTAATCTGAGTAAATGTTTAAGGTTTTTTCATCTTGAATACATCTTCATTTTAAAAAAGTATAATGATTGAAAACATATGATTTTACTTTCTCCATGGTTAGTTTGACCTAAGTATTTTTAAATAAAACAAATTTATCAACTCTACATGTAGAGGTAGAACAGAAATTCTAGTGCATACGAAACAATGGATTCAAGTCTGAATGGTTAAGAGTCTTAAAAAGAGAAAATACATGAACACACACAGATGACTATTAAAGATGGACTTTCAAGTAAAATAACGGGAAGGTAATTTAACTTTTTCACCAGTTATGTCAGAGAATAAAGCATATAATTGTACTAATTTGGCTGAGTTGTCAATTTCCTTTCCTTCTGATTTACCCCTCAAATTCCATATCAACAATCACTTATTGAGTACCTGCTCTGCATTCAGACCTTTAGGCACACGCAACAAAGGAGAATACTCCTGCCTAAACCCTACTATTAGAAACACATCTTTGAGTAAAAAAAGCACTTGTTTTTCAATAAAATTATCTTTACTCACAATTTACAATGCTTTAAACAGAAAGCTTCCTTTCCACAAATAACGGGATGAAGCTTTCATACATAAATCCATTTTATGTGTTTTGATGAAGAAGCAACTTAATTATACTTTCAAAGACAAGAACTGCAAACACATGACTTCAGTAATTAGGGCTCAAATATTATGAGCCATTTAGAAATAATGCTGCCTTACATTTTCAATGACACTTAACTAGTTTACTCATTTACATAATTTTTTACATCAATTTTTACATCTAGTCATCATGACTTCCCTGTAAAGCAAGTACATTTACCCCCATTTTAATGATGGGCGGGCTGCTGCTTAGAGATAAAGCCATAATATTTGCCAACGAATCACATTTAGAACAATTATTTAAACAAGAGAGCCAGGAATGAAAATCTGGTCAAGTGCCTGTGAGGAGAATTCCAGATTTTGGAGTCCTACCCCACTGTCTCTTGCTTCTAGTTCTGCATCTTAAAACCTCAAACAAAAATAGAGTTTTACCTAGTAGGGGCTGATTATCCAAAAAGTTAGAAGAGTAGCTATAATATTTCATATACTCTACTTATAAGTTTTTCAATAACACAGAATTTAATATGCTTTCTACAATATACAAACTAAATATATTTTAAATTTATGTGACATGCAATGCCTTTTATCCCTTTGTAGTATCTCAATATTATCTCAACAGAAGGAATAACAAATCAAGTTGAATCTGTTTTTTGCCAAAGCTTGGATGTTGGTTCTAGTATCTTCTACTACCAATATATTTATTCCACTCTTGTTTTTTAAACATGGAGTTAAAACATGAAACAAAGAGGTTTTTGCCTTCTATGCTAGTTAATAGAAATGTCTAGTTAACAGAATACTAAGTAAGCCTGGTTTTGCCTTATTTGATTCACAACCATTTTTAGAAATATGGAGGGAAAATGATTACTTAAGCAAACTGCCTGGCAATACTGCATTCACATTATTCCTACATGACCACATTTTGCTTCTAACTTAGAAATCAAGAAAATAAAAGAAATTTAGAGTCCATGTGGTCTGCCCTCTTCTTACATTTGAGGAGAGTTACATGCAAAAAGAAAAAACAATTTATTAAAGACCTAGGAACAAGTTTGCTCTATTCCAAACTATTT
This sequence comes from Cacajao melanocephalus, assembly GCA_963573385.1. Lineage (NCBI taxonomy): Eukaryota > Metazoa > Chordata > Mammalia > Primates > Pitheciidae > Cacajao > Cacajao melanocephalus. The sequence goes on along the minus strand of CAUYLG010065224.1, from coordinate 5,921 downwards.
TGAACTGTTTGGAAGTTGAGGATGGCCCTTTTATTCCAACCATGTATTTCATATGCTGCACATACAATAGGGTGTGACAGTGGTAGAGGTCAGCAATACTTTTAAATAGCAAGGTTAGGAAGTTCTCTTTCAGTAAGGGGAATCCTCAGATTAAATGCAATACTTCCTATATGGCAGTGGTTTGACCTTATCAGTGTGTCTATTTAAAATGATACGTTCCTTACAGACAGTTTCAAAACATTGATAAAGGTGCAAACTTTGCATTTTGTATAATTTATAGTCTTTTCATTGATTTATGTTTATGATTATTATCTTATTTAAAGGTTTTGAACTTTTGATTATGAAGTGGTTGGTTTTAATGTATTATCTTAACCACTCGATTGTCTAGTTTACTCCTCTAATTTTTAAATCAAATATATTTTACTATTTATTTCAATCTTCACATATTTGGACAGGAGAACTAAAAGAAAACAAAACTCAAAATAAAATCTCTTTATTCTGATAAAAATTTGGTTGATAAGAACAGTAGCCATTGCCAATATGATGCTTATATTTTACCGTCTGTAAATTATACTTAAACAAATTATGTCCATTCACTATTGCAATATACAAATAAAACTGATTTAAAGAGAAATGACACATTTTATATTAGTCCTTTCTACGGGGCTAAGGAGGTGATACCTATAGCCATTGTCAATAGTGGATACCAATAGAAAACATGATTAGTTAAGGTCAGGATAGTGTAATTAGAAATTAGATGTTTGCATACCTCAAGGACATTCCTATATTGAAGTGAATTGGTTTGGTCAAATAATACATAGATCACTAGGCTTCACTTTAAAAGTAATTATTTACTGTTTGAAAGCCAGCACACATCAAGATAACATTTGGAATCTTAAAAAGCCCTAATTTTTTAATATATGCAAAGTTTAAAGAATTTTTTATTAAATTGAAGGCAAACGAAATGGTATTTCAAATGAATCCCTTTATAGTATTTTAGATAGGGAAATTATGTGAACACAGACATGGGACATTTCAATCAAAGGTTTAAATTTAATTTATTTCTATGTAGCATCCTTCGAATACTGTTTTCCAGTGAAAGATAATGTAATGAGACAAAGCTTTTAAGAGATTGAGTAAAACTTACTCAAGCATCAAGACAGAATGGACTCAAGCCACTGGGTTCTGAGTTATAATCAACAATGTTGTCATTTAAAGTGGTAAAATGTAAACAAATTACTTGTACACAATTATAGGAGAGGAAAAAGTCAAGATGAATTACAGGAATTGGACACACAGGGATAAGACTAAAAGTTCATTTGAAAGTAAATGAATAAACTAGATCCACCCAAATTCAATTTGGTCTTAATTGAAAAAAAGTTTAAAGGTATAAAAACAAAATAAATTAGGAGCTGCAGAACTGCTAAAATGAGAACTCTTTTCCAGAAAATTCTGTAAACTATGATTTTCCTTTGACTAGGAAGACCTAACTATATTCTAATTAATTGGTCAATGGATGGATCCATTCTCATTCCATCACGAAGTGCCTATTAGGTGCCGGCACTGTTTTGGCAAAGAGTGGGAGTGATAAGTAGAGCAGTGAGCAAATGTTATATCTTTATAAAGCTTACATTCTACTAAGGAAAACAAATAAACAATTCATGAGAAAATTCATATTGTTATCACTATGATTAAGGAGACAAAATATGGTAGATATTATATTACTAACGGGCGGAAGAGGCTCTGAAGATAGGTTTTACTTTGAGTTATGATAATGAGTGATTTACACCTAATTAGTAAATAAAAATAAAATCCTTAAGCAATTTATTTTTGTGTATGTAGTGAAGAATTTAGAGACAAAGGAATAAATATCATAAATGAAATATTAAGGTTAGTAGGCAGATGAAGAGTACATGAAAATTATATCAATGAAGAGAAAGAATCATTCCCCTGTTTCCTTTGCACTCCAGAGTTCATATGTGCTCAGAATAGAAGTGGATAGTATTACTGAATTGCAGGAAGAATCTATATGAGTTCTGATAAATCCTTACATATTCTTGCTGAATAGACCTGCACAAGTTTTCTTCCCATTTCTCTGTATTTTCACACAGACCTTGGGTTTATATGCTCAACAAAATCTCAATTGTACTTTTATGGGATATTGCTTCTTCTTCAACATGGTTTTGCATTTCTCCATTTTCCAGGGCAAATGCCACTCCCAAGCCCCCAACTATGACCAAAGTAGCCCATCACAAGGAAAAGAGAAATGAATAGAGAATATAATGACTCTGATTTCTCTAAGGATGTCTTCAGTCCTGTTTTAGTGATCCTTTTAGGTTAAAATAGCACAACTGGGTAGGAAAAAGTACAGTTAAGAAGAGACGGAGTACATAAAATGAAGGCTTCAGCAACTAGGCCAGAGTTCCACTTTTCTCCTGAAAACAAATGTGAGGATAGAGCACAAGCAATTACCATGAAATGTCCTAGGGCTTTGCTTTCCTATTGCAAAGAACTGAAACAGGGTCAGGATTGACCACCTTTATTCACTCTCAGGAATTCTCTGGGAAATCTGCAACCAGGACTTCTGATTCTTTTATAATTTTATGTTTTTGTTTCCATGATTGGATATTAACTAGATGCAAGGAAAGCTCTTAAGGAGAACTGGCGAGTACTATACGGTAACATTCCCCTTGAGAGAGCAGAATTAAGAAATATTGGTATTCTAAAACAAAGACTAATAATAATGTAGCATGGCCAAGGTGACATGTTTCTAATTTCAATATCTGCTAAATTAATAACAAACGGAACTTGCCTTTTGTCTGTCAGTAAACAGGTAAGAACTCTGTTCTCAGCGACGTGACTGGCAGCAGTGGCACCAAGACAGCACAGGGGAATGAAGAGTGACAGTTGAGTCTACTAAGGTTGAACTGAGGGAAAAGAGATGAAGGTAAGAAAACAAGCTCTTGATTGAGGGATAAAGGTGAATCAAGAAGGCAAATTGGTTTTGTTTAGTTAAGAAGATTAATGAGATAAAGTCAGGAAGATGCTATAGTTTCATATGTACATTAAGTAATTCTTGTGTTAGAGATCAAAAAAGCAGTATAGCAATACAAGCAAATGAACCTGGCGAGCAGTTCTCTGGAGAAAAATATGAGCTGTGTGTATTGCAATGATGATGGGGGAATTTACAAAGTGCATTCAGTCTCCCAGCATTGAATTGTGCTCACCAGGTATCGTTTGTATTGTCATCCCACCATTTGTCAGTATCTGTTAATGACATTCTAGAACGGACCCACTTTTTTTTGTGGAATCTTCCTGGCTAGAAAAAGTGTTTGGGCCATTTTAATGACTATACTTTTGAAGCCACTGCTACAGTCAGAAAACTATCCACAAAGAGCAATGTAGCTAGGCCACATAAAAAACTGTTTCGGGTATGTATGAAGCAGCACACAGAGTCTCTTGGATCAGTTAAAGATAATTAGAATATTTTTCTCATTTATTTCCAACTAGGTTCTTATAATAAAATCACTTAGCTGCTACTCATTTCATAATCTAAGCCAATTTTTTTGGTAATTAATTAAGTCATTATTTTTTATTTTATTTTTTTGTGTAATTTATTTTTTTTTATTGTACTTTAGGTTCTGGGGTACATGCGCAGATTATGAAGGATTGTTGCATAGGTACATACATGGCAAGGTGGTTTGCTGCCTTCCTCCCCCCATCACCTGTATCTGGTATTTCTCCCCACGTTATCCCTCCCCACCCTCCCCATCCCCCACTGTCCCTCCCCAGTCCCCCCAACTGACCGCAGTGTGTGATGCTCCCCTCCCTATGTCCACATGTTCTAATTGTTCAACACCTACCTATGAGTGAGAACATGCGGTGTTTGATTTTCTGTTCTTGTGTCAGTTTGCTGAGAATGATGGTTTCCAGATTCATTCATGTCTCTAAGAAGGACATGGACTCATCGTTTTTTATGGCAGCATAGTATTCCATGGTGTATATGTGCCACATTTTCTTTATCCAGTCTATTGTTGATGGACATTTGGGTTGGTTGCAGGTCTTTGCTATTGTAAACACTGCCACAATGAACATGCATGTGCATGTGTCTTTATAATACAACAATTTATAATTATTTGGGTATATACTCAGAAATGGGATTGCTGGATCAAATAGAATTTCTATTTCTAGGTCCTTGAGGAATCACCACACTGTCTTCCACAATGGTTGCACTAATTTACACTCCCATCAACAGTGTAAAAGTGTTCCTATTTCTCCACATCCTCTCCAGCATCTCTTGTCTCCAGATTTTTTAATGATTGCCATTCTAACTGGTGTGAGATGGTATCTTAATGTGGTTTTGATTTGCATTTCTCTAATGACCAGTGATGATGAGTATTTTTACATATGTTTGTTGGCTTCATAGATGTCTTCTTTCGTAAAGTGTGTGTTCATATCTTTCATCCACTTTTGAATGGGCTTGTTTGCTTTTTTCTTGTAAATCTGTTTTAGTTCTTTGTAGATTCTGAATATTAGACCTTTGTCAGATGGGTAGATTGCAAAAAATTTTTCCCATTTTGTTGGTTGTCAGTTCAATTTAATGATTGTTTCCTTTGCTGTACAGAAGCTCGGGAGTTTAATTAGATCCCATTTGTCTATTTTGGCTTTTGTTGCCATTGCTTTTCGTGTTTTGGCCATGAAGTCCTTGCCTATGCCTATGTCCTGAATGGTTTTGCCTAGGTTTTCTTCTAGGGTTTTGATGGTGTTAGGTCTTATGTTTAGATCTTTAATCCATCTGGAGTTAATTTTAGTGTAAGGTGTCAGGAAGACGTCCAGTTTCTGCTTTCTGCCCACTGCTAGCCAGTTTTCCCAACACCATTTATCAAAGAGGGAATCCTTTCCCCATTGCTTGTTTTTGTCAGGTTTGTCAAAGATCAGATGATTGTAGATGTGTGGTGTTGCTTCTGAGGCCTCTGTTCTGTTCCATTGCTCTATATCTCTGTTCTGGTACTGGTACCATGCTGTTTTTGATAACTGTAGCCTTGTAGTATAGTTTGAAGTCAGGCAGTATGATGCCTCCATCTTTGTTCTTTTTGCTTAGGATTGTTTTGGCTATGCCAGGTCTCTTTTGGTTCCATATGAAGTTTGAAGTGTTTTTTTCCAGTTCTGTGAAGAAGGTCATTGGAAGCTTAATGGGGATAGTGTTGAATCTATAAGTTACTTTGGGCAGTATGGCCATTTTCACGATGTTGATTCTTCCCAACCACGAGCATGGAATGTTGTTCCATCTGTTTGTGTCCTCTCTTATTTTATTGAGCAGTGGTTTGTAGTTCTCCTTGAAGAGGTCCTTTACATCCCTTGTTAGTTGTATTCCTAGGTATTTTATTCTCTTTGTAGCTATTGTGAATGGGAGTTCACTTTTGATTTGGCTCTCTGTCTTTTACTGGTGTATAGAAATGCTTGTGATTTCTGCACATTGATTTTGTATCCTGAGACTTTGCTGAATTTCCTTATCAGTTTCAGGAGATTTGGGGCTGAGACAATGGGGTATTCTAAATATACAATCATGTCATCTGCAAATAGAGACAATTTGGCTTCCTCTTTTCCTAATTGAAGACCCTTTATTTCTTTTTCTTGCCTGATTGATTGCTCTGGCTAGAACTTCCTATACTATGTTGAATAGGAGTGGTGAGAGAGGGCAACCTTGTCTTGTGCCAGATTTCAAAGGGAATGCTTCCAGTTTTTGCCCATTCAGTATGATATCGGTTGTGGGTTTGTCATAAATAGCTTTTATTATTTTGTGATATGTTCCATCGATACCTAGTTTATTGAGGGTTTTTAGCATAAAGGGCTGCTGAATTGTGTTGAAGGCCTTCTCTGCATCTGTTGAGATAATCATGTGCTTTTTGTCTTTGGTTCTG
>CAUYLG010065222.1:0-31887 GCA_963573385.1 Cacajao melanocephalus | reverse complement strand
TCAAAACCACATTGAGATACCATCTCACGCCAGTTAGAATGGCAATCATTAAAAAATCTGGAGACAACAGATGCTGGAGAGGATGTGGAGAAATAGGAACACTTTTACACTGTTGGTGGGAGTGTAAATTAGTTCAACCATTGTGGAAAACAGTGTGGTGATTCCTCGAGGACTTAGAAATAGAAATTCCATTTGACCCAGCAATCCCATTACTGGGTATATATCCAAAGGATTATAAATCGTTCTACTATAAGGACACATGCACACGTATGTGGGGTCGACTAGGGGAGGGACAGTGGGTTGTAGGGAGTTGGGGAGGGATAACATGGGGAGAAATGCCAGATATAGGTGATGGGGATGGAGGCAGCAAACCACATTGCTATATATGTACCTATGCAACAATCCTGCATGTTCTTTACATGTACCCCAGAACCTAAAATGCAATTATATATATTTATATATATTATATATAAATATATATAATATATAATATATATATAATATATAATATTTATAATATATATATATAAATAGAGAGAGAGAAAGAGAGAGACAGGGTCTCTCTCTGCCACCCAGGCTGGAGTGTGGTAGTGTATAAGCCATTTATGACTGGTATATTTGTGTATTGGTGTATTAGTTATCCACTTCTGCATAAATTGCCTCCAAATTTGGTGTCTTGAAACAATCATCGTTTATTATCTCACATCATTTATGTGGGTCAGGAATTCAGGAATGGCTTAGCTGGGTAGTTGTGGCTCAGGATCTCATGAGGATGCAATCAAGATGTTAGCTGCAGCTACAATCATCTGAAAGCTTGACTGGGGCTGGAAGATTTGCTTCTGAGATGTAAGTTGACACTGACTGTTGGCAGGAGGGCTCATTTCTTCACCATTGGAGCTCTCCATAGAGTTATTTGTATGTCCTCGTGATATGACAGATGGCTTTCCCAGACCAGTAATCCAAGACAGGAATGCTGAAGCTGCAATGCCTTTTATGTCCTACCCTCAGAAATCACACATTATCACTTTTGTAATATCAGTTACATGGATCAGCCACATACAGTGATGGAGGGGACTATATAAGGACATAAATGCAAGACGAGGATCATTGGAACCATCTTACCTAATGATCCAGGGGCTGGCTGACCACATTTGGATACCTATTTGTAATGACATCTGATGATGCTATAAATAATGTTTTAAAAAATACCTATCCAAGATGATTACCTAATGGTCAATTAACTACTTACCTAATATGTTCTTCCTTCCCTTGTCAATTCACTGAATTTTATGTGGGTAGTACTTGAGCTTACAACAGATATGAGTTCTATTTAGGAAATACCAAAAACTCAAGCAATAAAGAAATAGCTAAATTGTTATTCAACTTAGCTGTGTTTACTAAGGCGTATTCAGTGTAGCACTTAGAGATACTGATTCACAAATCTCATCTTTAAAATATTAAAACTATTAAAACTGACATCAGGCCAGGTGTGGTGGCTCACACCTGTAATCCCAGCACTTTGGGAGGCTGAGGCAGGTGAATCACTTGAGGTCAGGAGTCCACGACTAGCCTGGCCAACATGGCGAAACCATACCTTTAATAAAAATAAAAAATTTAGCCAGACGTGGTGGCACATGCCTGTAATGCTAGCTACTTGGATGGCTGAGGTAGGAGGATCACTTGAGCCCAGGAGTTCAAGACCAGTCTTGGCAACACAGTGAGACCCTGTCTCTATGAAAAATAAAATTAGCCAGGCGTGGTGGCTGTGCCTGTAGTCCCAGCTACTCAGAGGCTGACATGGGAGGATCACTTGAGCCCAGGAGGAGGAGGCTGTAGTGAGCTGTGGTAGCACCACTGCACTCCAGCCTGGGTGACGGAGTGAGACCCTGTCTCAAAAAAACAGCAACAAAAAAGGAAATAAAATATAAAATTGCTTCATCACATGAAATTCTTAAGAAGGAAGGTAAAAATCATTCAAGTGTTAGACATACCCTTACAGCAAATTATTATAAGTAAGAATAACTATGCAACAGGCTGGGTGCTAAAAAACCAAGCACTTTGGGAGACCAAAATGGGAGGAACACTTTAGCCCAGGAGTTTGTGAACAGCCTGGGCAACACAGGGAGATCCAGTCTCTATAAAAAATTTAAAAATTAGCTGGGCATGGTGGTGTATGCTCGTAGTTTGAGCTAGTTGGAAGGCTCAGGTGGGAGGATCCCTTGAGCTCAGTAAACAGAGGATGCAGTGAGTTGTGATCATGACACTGCATTCCAGTCTGGGTGACAGAACAAGACCCCATCTCAAAAAAAAGAAAAATGCATCAGGAGCAGGGAAATTCCTCTTCTTTCCCTGCTCCATCTCCACTCCCATAGCCAGATAACTTGAAGGTTAAGGAATATCTTGTGATATTGCCTGGTGTTCTGCTAATACAGGTACCCATATGCCCAAATCAATGAGCAAATTTTACAAATTAAAAACTCAGCATCCATTTCCATTAAGATACTTTCATGCTAGAAGACCTTTCTGAATTTTTATCAAAAATTAAAATTATAATAATAAAATATGACAAGTGCTGGATTAAGTATTTTAATTTGGTTATATAGCCCATATCATTCTTGCATTATCTCTGGTATAGATTTTACATATTTTTTAAATGAAGAAAATTAAAGATTAAGTAATTTGCCTAGGGTCCCAAAGAAGTGTCAGAGCTTGAATTTAACACAAATCTAAACTTTCAGTCTGCCAAACAGCCCATATGTTCATTACTCTCATATGATTTTCACTACAAATCCACTTCTGAGGCTTAGAATGAGCAACTTGACAAAGTTCGTAAGCTAGTGCGTGACTGTGCAGGGACTCAAAATCAGATCCAATGTGTTTTGCTGTAAACACAGAAACAAAACAGATAAGCAATATAGATATCAAATTAGGAAAATGAACCAAATAGGTTACTGAAACAGGCAGGAAAAGAATGCTTCATCATTCTGTTCAAAATCAGGGTTCAAACACGTCACAAAGGCTAGATCAACAATATCTTGCTTCATAAAAGCAGATTGAAAGAAAAATCATACTTTGTCAGATGCCATGAAAAGAACAAAACTTTATGCAAATGTTTCTGCTCTTACCGGAAGGCAGCTGTGAGGTGCTGTAGCAGGGGCAAAGAAGAGAGAGAAAAAACGCTTAGAAGCTGCTTTATCAGAGCAGGAAACGTTAATGGTAAGAGGTCTGTGTTCAGGGTAGGATTTTGAAAACAAAAAGAATATGCTTAGCAGTATTTCACACCCCTCAAGTCTGCTGCTCAAAGGATATCCCAGAATGAGAGGTATAGTAGGAATGGAACTCAGGCTGAATGGATGTGGGAAGTAAAAATTCCTCTTCAAAGTTTCCTTTCTTGTTAAAGAATAAATCATAAGTGTGCTAATAACTCTTTGTTAAGCCCTATCCTATTCAGCTGTTAGACATGCTTATAGGCACGTAGTATATTCTATGTCTTTGTACTTTAACCAAGATATCTGTGCTGGAGGCACTCACAGGCATGTCCCAGCTCACAGCCTACACCTCTTACCTGTTTAGAAAAGTTTTAAGTTGTTAGCCAGTCAGGTTTTAGTTTAGATTGTGAGGTCTGGCTCCAGCCAATGAAGATCAGACACAGCAGTAAGAACAACCCCAAATGCGTAAGGGATAAATATGTCTGCTTTTCCTTTGTTCGTTGTACTCTCTTAAGATATCTAGTGAGGGTACCCTTCCTGCAATGCAGGAAGTAAAAAAGTAAAAATTGCTTTGTGGAACCAGGCGCAGTGGCTCATGCCTGTAATTCCAGCACTTTGAGAGGCCAAGGTGGGTGAATCACAAAGTCAGGAGTTCAAGACCAGCCTGGCCAAGATGATGAAACCCCATCTCTACTAAAAATACAAAAATTAGCCAGGCATGGTGGTGGGTACCTGTAATCCCAGCTACTCAGGAGGCTGAGGCAGATAATTGCTTGAACCCGGGAGGCACAGATTGTGCCACTGCACTCCAGCCTGGGCAACAGAGCAAGATTCCATAAAAAAAAAAAAAAATTGCTTTGCTGAGAGATTCTTTGTCTCAGTGCTGATTTTTCTTTACAGCACCAACAATGGAGCACTTCAAACTAGACCCTTTTTGCTCTCTGTGCTTTTCTTCCATACCCCACCTGTCTTTCTTCATATATACTTTGTTTACAAAAAGGTATAAAAATATAGTAGTGTCATTGTAAGGATTCTTTCAAACAGTTTAAATACTTTATAAAATATTAATATTAGAAAATGAAGACACTCTTCCAAAAACCATATGCCCTAAATTTCAAGGAAAAGCACACTGCTTCCCTAAACTCCTAACTCGACTTGCTATCTCAAAAAGCCTTTCTGGGCAGGCATGGTGGCTCACACCTGTAATACCAGCACTTTGGGAGGCCGAGGTGGGCAGTTCACAAGGTTGGGAGATTGAGACCATCCTGGCCAACACGGTGAAACCCCATCTCTACTAAAAACACAAAAATTAGCTGGGTGTGGTGGTGCGTACTCAGGAGGCTGAGACAGGAGAATCGCTTGAACCTGGGAGTTGGAGGTTGCAGTGAGCTGAGATCATGCCACTGCATTCCAGCCTAGCAACAGAGTGAGACTGCATCTCAAAAAAAAAAAAAAAAAAAAAAAAAAGTCTATCTGAGAGTCTAAGACATCTTATATCAAAATGCAAAACCTAAATAAGTAAATAAATAAAAGAAAACCAGGGTACTAGGGTCATTCAAAATGACCAAGGAACCAAACTGGCTCCTACTGACCAAAGATGGGATGATTTGAGCAAAAAAATGAAAAATTTCAATAGACTGAAATACACTGAATATGTTAACATCTATGAGTTCATACTAATACAAAAAAATTTTTTACACTAGTCACCTTTAGAAGATGCTGGAGGATCAACTCATTATTCTGAAAGCTAGTAGGTAAAAGGAAGGAATCAGGCATTTGTCTTTCCTGCACAGTATATCTCAGAGTAACCAAATATTTGAAGAGGGGATTTCTATAGAAGTATTTGAGCTAATTTATGAGCTAATTTTTTCTATAGAAGTATTTGAGCTAAATTATAAATAATATGAAACTGCTATAGTGTAACCCCCAGTGAAAACATGGAGTGGCCAGGCATGGTTGCTTATGCCTGTAATCTCAGCACTTTGGAAGGCCAAGGCAGGCAGATCACTTGAGGAGTTCAAGACCAGCCTGGCCAACAAGGTGAAACCCCGTCTCTACCAAAAATACAAAAATTAGCTGGGCATGGTGGTGTGTGCCTGTAGGCCCAGCTACTCGGGAGGCTGAGGCATAAGAATTACTTGAACCTGGGAGGTGGAGGTTGCAGTGAGGCGAGATTGCACCACTGCACTCCAGCCTGGGCAACAGAGCAAACCTCCATCTCAAAAAAACCAACAACAACAAAAACAAACATGGAGCTATGCCAAGATCAATGACTACTAAAATCATTTAGGGGAACCTTATAAGGGATTTTTAAACAGGTGGGTCAGGCTTAGAATCTAGACCCACAGATCAACTTTAATATTGCAAGAGATAACCAGTTACGTGCAACCTAAATGATGCCAAAGTACATACCAACACCTAAAAAATTAAATTAGAATCTCAGCACACTTCTAGATCTTACTACCAGTTTTCAGAACCTAGAGAGGTTAGAGAAATAAAAATAAAACCCTAGCAATGCAATCAGCAAAATCCAGAATTTGGGGTAAAATGACCTAGTTTCTTCAACAAATAAATTACAAAAGAGGAATAAGAGATGAAATCATACAAGACACTAAAGAGATATAATTGAATGCAATTTAGGACAATGTTTGAATCCTGATTCAAACATTTATATAAGCCAGGTGCGGTGGCTCATGCCTGTAATCCAGCACTCTGGGAGGCCAAAGTGGGTGGATCACCTGAGGTCAGGAGTTCAAGACCAAGCTGGCCAACATGGTGAAACCCTGTCTCTACTAAAAATACAAAAATTAGCCTGGCCTGGTGGCACACACCTGTAGTCCCAGCTATTCCAGAGGCAGGAGAATTGCTTGAACATGGGAGGCAACTCAGTGAGCCGAGATGGCGCCACTGCACTTCAGCCTGGGGGACAGAGTGAGACTTTGTCTCAAAACAAAAAAGAAAAAAAAGGAAAGAATAGGCTTTTCACCAAATTGTGCTAGATTACTTTGATAGCCATACAAAAAAAAGGGGTGTGTGTGTGTGTGAAATTTATGATATGTAAATTATACTTCAATAAAAAGAAATAACTAAATTATTAAAATGCTGGAACAATTGGGACAATTTTAACACTAGATGCTTGATATTTAGGAACACCGTTGATTTTTTTTTTTTTTTTTAGACAGAGTCTCACTCTGTCACCCAAGCTGGAGTGCAATGGCGTGATCTCGGCTCATTGCAACCTCCGCCTCCTTGGTTCAAACGATTCTCCTGCCTCAGCTTCCCAAGTAGCTAGGATTACAGGCACCCACCACCAGGCCCAGCTAATTTTTGTGTTTTTAGTAGAGACAGGGTTTCACCATATTGGCCAGGTTGGTCTCGAACTCCTGACTTTGTGATCCACCCACCTCAGCCTCCGAAAGTGCTGGGATTACAGATGTGAGCCACTGCACCCGGCCCATTGTTGATTTTTTAAAGTGTAATAATGGTATTGTGCTTATGCTTTTAAGGAAGTCTTTATTTTGGCCAGGCATGGTGGCTCACACCTATAAATCCCAGTACTTTGGAAGGCCGAGGCTTGAACCTGGGAGGTGGAAACTGCAGTGTGCTGAGATTGGGCCACTGTACTCCAGCCTGAGGGACAGAGTGAGACTCCATCTCAGAAAAAAAAAAAAAAAGGAAAAACAAAAAAGTTCTTTATTTTTAGATACATGTACTAAAATATTTTAGGATAAAATATGACTTGGAGAATTTGCTTCAAAATAACTGAGGGGGACAGGGAGTGGGTAGGGCTATACGTGAAAAAAAATAAGTCTTGAATTTTTTTAAACTTTTTTCCTGGCTTTTATTTCAAAAGCAGGTATATTCCTGAAAGGTCTTAATTTTCTAATTGCTAAAGTTTGGTGATGGATTCATAGAAGGTCATTATACTCTATTTTTACTTTTTGTAGATGTTTGAAGTTTCCAAAAAATTTTTAAAACACAATTAAAAACCTCTTTTTGGTATTTTTCTGACAGCCCTACAGTTACTCTGAAAAAATCATAATCCATTTCAGTCATCACTCATTCTGCACCTGGCATACTAAGGATGGATACTACTTTGTAGTTATTTTTATAATGACAGAGGAAGTACACCAGCCATATAAGTAGCTCCCAACATGATTTAAAAGCCACTATCAACTGGTTGAGGTGGCTCATACCTGTAATCCCAACACTTTGGGAGGCCAAAGCAGGCAGATCACTTGAGTCCAGGAGTTCGAGACCATCCTGGGCAATGAGGCGAAACCCCCATCTCTCCAAAAAATACAAAAATTAGCCGGGTGTGGTGTTGTGTGCCTGTAGTCCCAGATACTCAGGAGGCTGAGGTGGGCAGATTGCTTGAGCCCAGGAGGCGGAGGGTGGAGTGAGCCGAGATCACGCCACAGCACTCCAGCCTGGGTGACAGTGAGACCCAGTCTCAAAAAAAAAAAAAAAAAAAAAAGCCACCATCATCATGATTTCTAAATGATGTTTTTGTTTTTTTGAGATGGAGTCTCACTCTGTTACCCAGGCTGGAGTTCAGTGGCACTATCTCGGCTCACTGCAACCTCTGCCTGCTGGGCTCAAGCAATTCTCCTGCCTCAGCCTTCCGAGTAGCTGGCACTACAGGCATGAGCCACCTTGTCCAGCTACTAAATGTTTTATGTGATACTTCTGAGCTTAAAGAGAATAAACACAATAATCAGTTTTGGCGAAATCATCTAAAAATTCACCTAAAGCTTAGGAGCAGGCAGATGGACTGTAGTTTGATTTGCTATGAACTAAAATCATTAGCTAATTTATGAGATAAATCATGTTTAAAATATCTATCACAGTTTGAATAAAAATTGACATTACATGGTTTAAGTTTTACATGTTAAGGCATTTTTCTTTTCTTTTTTTTTTTTTTATAGGTCCCCACTCTGTCAAGGCGTTTGTTTTCTAATATGAGTTCCATGAGAATATTTATGTCGTTTGGTATGGGAGCTGCCACATTATAGAGCAGATGCTCAGCAACTATTAAGGTTTGTTGAATTTGTTAAGTCAACTGAAAACATAGAAAATAATTATTAATTAAAATGGGTTTCTACTTAAAATATACCAGAATCTCTACGTCTAAGAGTAGTTCCTTTTGGCTCCATACCCTCCATCAGCTATAAAAATAATGTCCACTTTCAACTATAAAGGGTAGATTTTGCACTAAACTAGAAAAAAATATCACCTCTTTATATTGGCAGGGGTCATCTTAACCTGTCATATTTGGTTTGGATACACTTCTAACCACCTCCCCTCACCTTCTGGGCACGTGTGCAGGCATACTCACTGCTTCCTACATTAATTAATACTATATTGCCACTCGAGTCAGAAACTGGGCATCATCTTTGACTCCTGTTTATTCCTGGCACCAAGTTGCATTACTTCCGTGTATCTTAGATTACAATTTGTCCACTTCTTTCTTCTTCACTGTCCCAAGAATAGCTCATCCAAATGAGACTTCATTAGTGTGCCTGACTGACTGCACCTCCTCCAAACCAACCTAAGCTACAAGTGAGAGCAAGTCATGCCCTTATTTTTTTCCAATGGCTTGTCATTTGTCCTCAGAATAAATCAGAAACTCTTTAGGTTGATGTTCAGGGCCTTCTACAATCTAGTCTGTTTCATCTCCCCTTCCCAACCCTTGTTCATGACTACCTCCCACCATAGACATTTACTTGCTGAAATAATCTCATGCTTTCCAGGCTTTTGCGTGTTTCCTTTCTCTAACAGTCTCTTCTCTCCACATACCAATCTCCATGCATCTTTTAGCTCTTAGCTTAAATGTTATTTCTTTTTGGGTATTTTAGAGCCCCCACTCCCACCCCCCACTTACTCCAGAAGTAGTAGTCATCATATATATGTATGTTTTTTGAGACAGAGTCTTATTCTGTCACCCAGGCTGGAGTCCATTGGTGCGATCACAGCTGGGCTCACCGCAACCTCAACCTCCCAGGCTCAGGGGACCCTTCCATCTCAGCCTCTCAAGTAGCTGAGACTACAGGCACAAGCCACCACGCCCAGCTGATTTTTGTTGAGATGGAGTTTTGCTATGTCACCCATGCTGGTCTTGAACTCCTGGGAACAAGCAATCTGCCTGCCTTGGCCTACCAAAGTGGTAGAATTACAGGTGTGAGCCATTGCACTTGGCCTTTCATATTGTATAAACTCTTCACTTGTCCAAACCTTTCACTAGACTATAAAACAGGAAGTAGTCTAGTGTACCCAGAATACTTACCCCAAATAATGCTTGGCTCAAAGATGATATTCAAATCTTTAGTAAATTAACAATTTTTGTTAAAGGTAACTAGTAATAATTTAGCTTCATAAAACTCAATTTGGTTTCATGTAATCTGTAAATATGTGTGCTTCTTCATTCCACCCCAATCTCCACCTACAAACCTTTACCTACAGAGATGTGGTAGAGACTGCCACTAAAACCATTCTCTCCCTCCATAGTAATAACTGGACCTGGGGCTGGGCGTGCTGGCTCACACCTGTAATTCCAGCACTTAGGGAGGCTGAGGTGGGTAGATCACCTAAGGTCGGGAGTTCAAGATCAGCCTGACCAACATGGAGAAACCCCCGTCTCTACTAAAATTACAAAATTAGCCAGGCATAGTACAGCTACTTGAGAGGCTGAGGCAGAAAAATCGCTTGAACCCAGGAGGCAGAGGTTTCAGTGAGCTAAGATCGTGCCACTGCACCACAGCCTGGGCAACAATAGCGAAACTCTATCTCCCCCAAAAAAAAAAAAAAAAAAAAACTGGAGCTGGTGGTTGTTCAAGTAGGAACCATGCTTCCCACCACCTCTTGCAGCTATATGTAGCTTCACCTTATTTGCCTAAAAGGGCCTAGACTTCCATAACTCCTCCCTTCAGACTGGCAAAAATGAAGGCAACTAATCTTGGAAGCCATGTTTTGAAACTGGCAACATCACTGTGAGCTTAGGTCCTTGAAATACTGCATGGAAAGCATAGGACAGATGTATGAGAAATGTGCTAATTTTATCAAAGCCACTGCATTTCTTTTAATTAAGAGAAGGGGTCTTGGTCTGGTATCCAGGCTGGAGTGCAGTGGTATGATCTTAGCTCACTGAAGCCTCTAACTCCTGGACTCAAGGGGACCTCCCACCTCAGCCTCCTAAGTGGCTAGGACTACAGGCAGGCACCACCACACTCAGCAATTTTGGGGTCTCTTCGTTACAACTATTATTACCATAAGGACTAACTGCTACACAGGATATAAACAGGCAGGTGAAATGGAAGACAAGATATTCAGAAACACTGTGTTAACCTAATAGATTAAAATTTCCCATAACATGAAAAACAGCATTAGTAGCAACCAAGGGTCACATATAGAAATTAGAAAATTTCAAATCTACTTTAAAATATTTTCCTTGCTTTTCCAACTTGGGCCTGGCAGAATAGCTCCCGCAAACAAGGGTGGTGAGAAGGGCTGTTCTGCAATCAAGGTGGTGACCTGAGAATACACCATCCACATTCGTAAGCATATCCACGGAGTGGGCTTCAAGCAGCATGCCCCTCAGGCACTCGAGATATGAAGGAGATGGAAATTCCAGATGAGTGCATTGATGCCAGGCTCAACAAAGCTGTCTGGGCCAAAGGAATAATGTCCCATACGATATCTGTGTGTGGTTGTCCCAAAAACGTAATGAGGATGAAGATTCACCAAACAAGCTCTATGCTTAGATTACTATGTACCTGTTACCACTTTCAAAAATCTACAGTCAATATGGATGAAAACTGCTGATCAAATAAAGTTACACAAATGTCCAAAAAAATTCTTCCTTAATGAGAAAGAACTGAAAGTGATTTGAGGCAAATTAACAAAATTACCAAGAAATTAAGTAAAAATAAAAATAGCAACTTAAGAGGGTGGCTGCCACTTTACAAACTAGCCCAAGGAAAAGAGACAAATGATAGACAATAAATCACAAACCAGCTTCTTAAGTGATCACAAGCCAGCACCAGGCAAATCAAAGACAAAATGGGCAGATTCCATACTTAAAAACATGCCAAGTCCATATGGAAATAAAAACCTAACAGAATGGACTAAAAATCTTCAGAGAAAAAAAAAATTTTTTTTTAAGATGGTGTCTCACTCTGTCACCCAGGCTGGAGTGCACTGGTGCGATCTCGGCTCACTGCAACCTCCGCCTCCTAGTTCAGGCAATTCTTCTGCCTCAGCCTCCCGAGTAGCTGAGACTACAGGCGTGCACCACCACACTCAGCTAATTTTTTTTTTTTTTAAGAGACAGGGTTTCACCACCACGTTGGCCAGGATGGTCTCGATCTCCTGACCTTGTGATCTGCCCACCTCGGCCTCCCAAAGTGCTGGGATTACAGGCGTGAGACACCGCGCCCAGCCACTTTTCTGGTATTTTTAGTAGAGACAGGGTTTCACTATCTTGGCCAGGCTGGTCTTGACCTCCTGACCTCGTGATCCACTCAACATGGCCTCCCAAAGTGCTGGGACTACAGGTGTGAGACACCAAGCCTGGCGAAAAAAAATTTTGAGAGTCACAAGACAAATGACAGAGAAAATTTTAAATGACTGATTTTTTTCTGTCACTGTTTTAAGAAGCTACTTCAAAGCCCCTAAGTTATAACAACAGAATGGCCACAGAGATAAAATGAAATGCATCAGTTTTCCATGGCCACATTTATCTATCTCAGAGCCAGTACAAAAACACTACTACTAAGCCAGGTATGGTGACTCATGCTTGTGCTCCCAGCATTTTGGAGGCCAAGGCAGACAGACAGCTTGAGTCCAGGAGTTCAGGACCAGCCTGGGCAACGTGGCAAAACTTGTCTCTCCAAAAAATACAAAACATTAGCCAGGCATGGTGGTGTGCACCTGTAGTCCCAGCTACGGGGGAGGCTGAGGTGGGAAGACTGCCTGAGCCCAGAAGGTTGATGCTGCAGTGAGCAGTGATCTGCACTCCAGCCTGGGCAACAGAGTGAGACCCTGTCTCAAAAAAAAAAAAAAAAAAAAAATTATAGATGATAAAGGGAAACTACTGGCTGGGCACGGTGGCTCATGCCTGTAATTCCAGCACTTTGGGAGGCCGAGGCAGGCAAATCATGAGGTCAGGAGTTTGAGACCAGCCTGGCCAACATAGGGGACCCCATTTCTACAAAAATGAAAAAATTAGCTGGGCATGGTGGAATGTACCAGTGCCAACTACTCAGGAGGCTGAGGTGGGAAGGCAGGAGGACCGCTTGAGCCCAGAAGGTTAAGGCTGCTGTGAGCTAAGATCACACCACTGAACTCCAGTTTGGATGACAGAGTGAGACCCTGTCTTAAAAAAGAAAAACAAGCAAAATTCTAAGAAAAATTAAAGATCTATAGTCATGAAAAAGGTCTATGACTTACCACTTAAGTACTTAAAAAGTACCATAATAAAAAACAAAGTAGTAAACATAGTTGGTTTTAAAGTAATGACTTTATTAATAAATATACATCCTTATGATGATGTAGATACAAATCATGAACACTACTCCATTCCCATACACATAATTGCACACGAGTAGCTCAAGTTCATGGACATAAAAACATACACAGTATCTATTCAGACTTTTTACAGCAGAGGACAGCGTGCTTATTATCAGTTAATTGTTAATTATTTTCTCCAAAATTACCTGTGGAAAAAAGAAATTGTGAAAACTTAAAGAATCAAAGTGATCTGATTACTTTAAATCACACACTTGATTTACTATAGCATTAAATTTTCCGAAAATTAAATACGTTGTATGTGAGAACACAGATTTATATACTTGGAGGAGGGGGAAAAAAAAGGAAAGATTCAGATACATCCTAGAGTTTAACAGCATACAGTTAAGCTATAATAAAAACAAAAATAGAATAGCATCAAAATTCTTTATGTCCAAGGAAAAAATTGTTTTGAAAAACCATTGTGAATTCTTTATATTACTATAAAGGGATCACAAAATTTTACTGCATATACAGACAATGACTAACAGAGTAGCAGTTATCAATATCCCCTGAATTGTTCTTTTAAAGCTTCTTAGAATATAAAGGAGAAATTTACTTTTTTTTTCTTTAGCTCACACACGGTGTCTATTTTTACACTGAATGGGTCACCTTTAACCTAATAAATTGACCCAAATATATATTTTTTTCTCCTTAACTCAAAGAAACTCTATTCTTAGTTCATGAAAATAGACATGTAAATTCACACAAACATCAGTTTGGAATCAATATTACTCTGACAGATGTTTCTTTTAAAAAGTAAATAAAAAATATAAAGATTTTTAGTCTAATTGAAACACTGATTTTTTTAAATGTCCCTAAATATTAAAAATTAAACCAGATACTCATTTTCTTCCAATACATTGTGCCAATAAATTTAATACCCAGTGCAAAACTCTAAAGATAGTATCAAAATCATCTTAAATATTAGTTATGCAAGGTTATAGCAGTCAAAAATGAATATTTCATGTTTTAGCTCCTTATTTGCTAATATGATAAATAAGGCATGTTAAAATACTTTTTAAAGAAAAAAGTAATGAAAACTTACTTGAATTGCAGATCATTTTCTGACCAGCTGTTTAAATATAGAATAATGAAACCTATTTTGTGAAGAACAGAATTATACAGTATAAAATTAGCAATTTACCTTTCAAGAAACAAACATACAGTGGGGGAGAAAAGGCCAGTTTTCCCCAACTGATTAGATTAAAGTATAGGCAACTGTTTAACATGCTATTTCAGTGTTTATCATAACAAGAGACAGTGTTACAAAAGATGTACAATGTAGTCTTTAGGTTATATAGCAGTAAAAATATTTTAAATTTTAAGACTTCATTCATGTTATCACTTAGATGTCTTTCTCTTCAGCATGGCACCAGTAAACTGTTCACAGGGAGAAAAGTAAGTGGAATCAGGAGATGCTCACCAGTGCACAGATCTAATAACTCCAGGTAACCACTCCAATGAACAGTAAGTTCAGCTTTCTAAATGATGTTATCCATTTACAACTGTAGCCATTTGCCCCTTTTTTTTCCTGGGACATAGCTCCTGATAATAAACACTGTTATGAACATGCCTCCTTTAGTTGATCTCACCATTTCATAAACATGTATATAAAAATCATTATACAATAATACACCTGTTTTATCTTCTGACACACACCACAGCACCAGTAAGTAGATGTGCTGGAGGGCAGAGGAAGAGGAATGAATGTAGGAAAGAAAGGCAGGGGAGAAAGGGTAGGGTATGTATAACAAAATAAGGAAGGAAAACAAACTGAAAGAGAAATGTCAAATGGACTTAATATAAAACACAACAATCAAATCTTTGACAATGGTATGCCTTATTCTAAGGCAGAACATTAAACTGTCTTCAGAAACTGGCTTGAAAGAGATTTCTAAGCAGCCAACTGCCAAACATCACCTTGAGAAACAGCTAAATGACAGATACATATGGAGAGTAGGTAATGAACATATGAATAAAGAGGCAAGCATTTGTGTGTGTCAGAAGTTATACTCTTCTGAGGAAATTATTAAAAATCTTGTATTTTAAGCTACTGCAAGAAGAAGCTCTTGTAGCAATTTAGCTGCCAGAATGTTATAACTGATTATGTAGCCATCCAACATCGTTCTCTACGGTTTGTGCAAAGCTAATATTCTTGAGGTCACTGTCTTAGATGCCAGTGCACATAGTCCCCACATATAATGCAACACCTCTTACTGTAAAGAGCAGCATAAAGTCCAGCTCATTGTGTCAGGCATCACTGGAACACCTGAAGGCTTGCTGCTTTTTTACTGATAAAAAAGGTATGAAACATGACATCCATTTGCAATCAGAGTTTGCATTAACTGAGAGCAAGCCCAAAAAAACACAAAATGTGCCCTTTTAAAATTTTAATTATTTTAAAGGTTTTTGGGTCCTGCAATTCTACATTTTAATTCAAAGGCATTTAAAATCCCAAATACAAACATTGTAACTTTAAAGTTCAGTGGAATTTTTTCAAGTCTGAAGTTTATAATATTTTATTTAGAACTCAGAATAAATAAAATGTATAACAAGAAATATTACTTTCAGAAAGGAAAGAAGAACGATTTCTCTCTGTCCCTACTATACATACTACTTGATACTTTTTTTTTCCTTTCTATCTTGCTTCTAAAGCAAACATTATTGGGGGAAAAAAATCTTTTGGATGAAATGGTCTCACTGGAGCCACAATAAGATTTTTAATTAAACTAACCAACATACTTTTTACATGTTTCATGCATAGATGAATTCCTATAAGTTTTTTAATATTTGGGTTCTGATGGTCAGGAAATGCATTCTGTTTATACCAGTTTTGCAGGCTACCATTAAATTTGTGTCCTTTGGTTGATATAAACCTGAAAACACAGTAAGTGCTAATGCAATGGGACAATTTCTGAGAAAAACTAAAAAATTCCAAATAAATGAGCAACATTAATAAAAAATTTTTTTTTTTGAGCAGAGTCTCGCTCTGTTGCCTAGGCTGGAGTGCAGTGGCGTGATCTCAGCTCACTGCAACCTCCGCCTCCTGGGGTTAAGCAATTCTCCTGCCTCAGCCTCCCAAGAAGCTTGGATTACAGGTGCCTGCCACCACGCCCAGCTAATTTTTGCATTTTTAGTAGAGATGGGGTTTCACCATGTTGGGCAGGCTGGTATTGAACTCCCAACCTCAAGTGATCTGCCCACCTTGGCCTCCCAAAGTGCTGGGATTACAAGGGTGAGCCACCACGCCCAGCCAATAAATATTTTTAAACATAATACTTTACAACTTTCTATATGAAAGGCAAAATATAGCAACTATAGTTACATGCAAACCTAGAGAATGTTTCTTTTTCTATTATATGAAATATGCTATCCTCAGAATGTACTGTATTTCACAAAAAATGTAATGTGCAGTTTTTATAAAATAGTTTAAATTTTCTGTAAATATGAATTGTTTGTAGTGTTTGGTATATATGCTCATAGGCAATTAAAAAATACACAACCTATCACTGCTCAAAGGCAAACACTAAAAAATTATTTTAGGAATAATGGTTAAATCAATTAATGCCATGTAGATCAATAAATTACAAGCTGCTTAAACCTAGAACGTTAAAAATAAATTTCTGAACATTTTAAGTGGATGTAAATGCCAAAGCATACAAATATCTGTGTCCCGTCTTGTGAAAATAAATGTTACACTCACACAGCCATTACCTCAAGTAATCTTGATTCATTAGTTTGCTCTTTTACTCCATCAGTTAAAACTACGTTAGATAGTGTCTTTATTATATTGTAGGCTTACTTCACAAACTAAAAGGTATAATGGTTTCAGCTGTTTATCACATAAAGCATCTATTTAGAACGGCCCCAAAGTAGTAATGAAACATGAGACATGATCATAACTCTAAAGGAAAAGCAAAAATGATTTAGTTAGGTGTTACACTTGAACCTATGTACAAATACAATGCCACTGCTCATGCCCTGAGTGCATCTGTCAGCATATGGCAGTTTCTGAGCTAAAGCAGGACCAAAAAACCAAATAGGAAAACAAATTTGGAAAGCCCACACCATAAAACTATGTGTATCAAAATAAAACCAACAAGCTTTGGGATTATTCACAATCTTCCTTCTAAACCTGGCCCTCTTTTCCTGCCTCATTCATTCATTGGGTGGTTTGACTTCACTGCTAGTTTCCTCTACCCCATGAACTGCTCTGCTATGCATCACAGGGTAAGGAAAAGCAGCAGTGCCACAGCCATAACCAAGATCGGCAAGACGGGATAGAGCTTTAATGCTACCTGGAGGTCTCCCTGGGCTGACTTTGTATCCTGCAGCTTTAGTTGTCCCCAGAGGTCTGCCTGGACTTGTCTTAAATCCAGCCGCTTTGGTGGTTCCCAGGGGTCTGCCTGTGCTGGTCCGGTATCCTGCTGATTTGGTGGTTCCTGAAGGCCGGCCACGCTTACCAGATCGGTTGAGATTCTTCTTTTTCTTTAGTTCATCTTTTATTTCTATGCTTCTACCACTTGTAGTCTGCAAGTGTGACTCATTTAACGGGTCTTGCCTCTGACAAACCATTGGTTTGTGGTTGACTGTGTGGCTGTATTTGCTTTGCTGGGAGGAATATATGTCAAACTGATCAGCAGCTCTCATGGCATCTTCATTGAGGCAGGAAGGCTTGCCAGGCCCACAGAAAGCTGGATTACTGCTGGCAACAGGATGCATCATTTTCTACCAAAAATAAAAGGCAAATATGTGTAAATACACATATACAAATATATATCTGTATGCAGCATTCAGTGGGAAAACAGTCTGTCTTCCAACAACTATGCAGACTACCTAAAATTAGGCTGACAGGCAGGACTCCAGACCACTTATAAACAAACACACATCATCAGCAGACTCAAGGATACTTGTTCTTCTCAATTTAATCATGGGACAAACATCATACAAGATAACTCAATTATAATACTGATTTCATAGCCATAATGTTCTCTGATTAGGAACCGGAAAAGCGTGTAAGTCAAAAACAAATGTTCTATTTTGTGGGCTTTTCTCTTCGAGATTACTAAACCTCAAAAGAATAGCAAAGCCAAGAACTCTTATGAACCCAATTCTTTTTTTCAGTTTGCCTGATATTCTTTAGAATGCCTCTGGTTGGCCTTTTATTGTATTTCTCACATGTATACTTCTCACCTGACTACAGTTTCCACATGATGGACACTCCATCGTTATTGTAATTTATTATTTATGCAGAACTCTGAGTATATGTTACACTTCACAAAAGACAGAACGTGCCAAGCAATGAACACAATCTCTACTGCTTCTTGGCCTTTTGGCTAAGATGAATTATAAAGAACACAATCTCTTGGCCCAAGGTACTGACTCCCTTCAAACATCCTCCATCCCAACAGAAGGCAGTACCAATACAAAAGGTAAACAAGGATTTCTAGCAGCTAAAACGAGTGAACATTACACAAATGCTTAAGACTTACACTACAAAAATATAGGTAGCAACCATAATAAAATACCTTTTTTTTTTTTTGCGATGGAGTCTTGCTCTGTCGCCCAGCATTTGTATAATGAGTGAATATTATACAAATGCTTAAGACTTATACTACAAAAATATAGGTAACAACCATAATAAAATATCTTTTTTTTTTTTGAGATAGGTCTTGTTCTGTCATGATCTAGGCTCACTGCAACCTCCGCCTCCCAGGTTCAAATGATTCTCCTGCCTCAGCCTCCTGAGTAGCTGGGATTACAGTTACGTACCACCACACTCGGCTAATTTTTGTATTTTTAGTAGAGATGGGGTTTTACCATGTTGGTCAAGCTGGTCTCAATCGCCTGACCTTATTATCCACCCGCCTCAGTCTCCCAAAGTGCTGGGATTACAGGCGTGAGCCACCACACCCAGCCAATACCTCCTATTTTTATGGAATATTTATCAAGACAAAAAGTTGAATGTATGGCTGGGCGTGGTGGCTCACACTTGTAATCTCAGCACTTTAGAAGGCCAAAGCAGGCAGATCATGAGGTCAAGAGATTGAGACCAACTTTGCCAACATGGTGAAACCCCGTCTCTACTTAAAAAAATGCAAATATAGCTGGCCATAGTGGCAGGCGCCTATAGTCCCAACTGCTTGGGAGGCTGAGGCAAAAGAATCGCTTGAACCCAGGAGGTGGAGGATACAGTGAGGTGAGATCATGCCACTGCACTCCGGCCGAGCGACAGAGTGAGACTCTGCCTCAAAAAAAAAAAAAAAAAAAAAAAAAGGTGAATGTACAACATTGCTTTCCCCCTTAATTATAAATATAATGTGGATCATCTTCCCTTACACAAGCCCTGTGACTTTTTTTTTTTTTTTTTTTAAGAGACGGGGTTTCACCATGTTGGCCAAGCTGGTCTTGAACTCCTGGCCTCAAGTGATCTACCCACCTCGGCCTCCCAAAGTGCTGGGATTACAGGCGTGAGCCACTGCGCCCTGCCTCAGCCCTGTGACTTCTTAAACAGTCCAGCCATGCATGGTGGCATCAGCTATTAGGGAGGCTGAGGTGGGAGGACCACTTGAGCCCAGGAGTTTGAATCCAGCTTGGGCAACACAGCAAGAATCCTGCTCTTAAAATAGAAAAAAAAAAAAGCCAAAGTCTCTGTTTTGTCTGTAAGGACATCCCTATGATTTTTTTTTTTTTAATAAAGGACTTATTAAAACCACCACCACAACAAACCAGCTCTAAATAGACATATCACTTAGAGGAAATGAGAGTTTTATAGCAACTATGGTATTATGTTGTGATGAGATAAGAGAAATAAAGATATGGGTTCCAATTCATATTCAGAAAAAGAGTCACAAATGTAGATTAAGGGCTAGCCCCAAGTTGTTAAGAGATATTTACGTGCGCCTTTCATAAATGTAAAAAGGCACCAAAACCTCAATTAAGAAAACAGTTACTCCCAGAGGCTGCAAACAGGTAATAAGGTTAGCCAAAACCACTGTAAACTTACTTTAGTTTATAAAGGCAAAAGGAAATGAGAATGAAGTCACAGAATAAAATTCTGTTAAATTATGAAATATTTGCTGAAAATCAACAGATACAGAGCTTACTGGCAAGCTGGCTTAAAGTCTCAACTTGATGGAAAAATATCTACAGTGAGAAGCTACTCGTTTATGACAGAAGCTTCTTAGACTTGAGAACATAAAACAAGACTGGGATAAACATAAATATTAAGTGGAATGATTTTTTACTCATTCCCTACAGATATAAGAACTAGATTATCACTTCACTAGCTCAAATTCTAATTTCAGATGAGAAAAAAGGAGACTCTCAAAGCTCAAGATGAGTTCCAAATACAGTACTGACTGAAAGTTAGCAATTTTTTGGCATTTTGTATGTGCCAGGTAATAAGCTTGGTTCTTTGCACATTATCTAATCCTCTATACAAGCCTATAGGGAACATACAATATTATATTATAGCTCTATTTTACAGACGTTAAGCATTCTGCCAGGGCTACATATCAGGAAATGGTTAAACCAAATATGATTCAATTTCAGAACCAACAATTTACAGTGCAGCAGCACATCATGGCTTTTGAATAGCAGCACTGTCATTTGGATCAGATAATTTTGTTGTGGTTTGTCCACTGCATTGTACCATGTTTAGTAGCATCCCTGGCCTGTACCCACTAGACATCAGTAGCGATACCTCTCTCCCTCCCCGCAAATATGTGACAACCAAAAATTTCTATAGACATTGCCAAATGTTGCGGGGGGAGGGGTGATGAAAATCCACCTTGTACCATGAGAATCACTCTACTATACTAAAATGAAAACACAAGACCCAACTTAAAATACTCTTGCTTAAGTTTTTATTCACCGTTTTAGCCTCTTCCTCACCAAATATCCACAAAAATCTTTCTGACTGCAAAGTCAAATAGATTTGATTTCCAAATGGAAGAAAAGCAAATTCTAGAATTAGTAAAGACAACAAAACAGGCACAGTGGCTCATGCCTATAATCCTAGCACTTTAAGAGGCCGAGCTGGGCAGATCATCTGATATCAGGGGTTCGAGACCAGCCTGGCCAAACGGTAAAACCCTTTATCTACTAACAATACAAAAATTGACAAAAATTTTGTTTAAAAAAAAATGTTTTGGCTGGGCGCAGTGGCTCACACCTGTAATCCCAGCACCTGGGAGGCCAAGGTGGGTGGATCATGAGGTCAGGAGTTTGAGACCAGCCTGGCCAATATGGTGAAACCCCACATCTACTAAAAATACAAACATCAACTGGGCACGGTGGCTCAAGCCTGTAGTCCCAGCTACTTGGGAGGCTGAGGCAGAAGAATGGCTTGAATCTGGGAGGCAGTGGTTGCAGTGAGCTGAGATCAGGCCACTGAACTCCAACCTGGGCAACAGAGCAAGACTCTGTCTCAAATTAAAAAAAAAAAAATGTTCTGAGTTACCAGGAGGGTAAAAATAAAAAAAAAATATATATATATATATACACACACACACACACGCACACACACACGCACACACACACATATATATATATATATATATATACACACACACACACACACACAGAGACAGAGAGAGACAGAGAGAGAGAGACAGAGAGAGACAGATTCATAATCTGGCAGCACTCAGGATATACAGTCTTAGCTTACATTATGTCAGGCTTTCAGAGGCCAAATGCCACTATCTCTGACTCAGGTATCAGTCCACACTGAAAAAAACACAACATTGGCCGGGCGCAGTGGCTCACACTTGTAATTCCAGCACTTTGGGAGGCCAAGGCAGACAGATCACGAGGTCAGGAGTTCAAGACAACCCTGACCAACACGGTGAAACCCTGTCTCTACTTAAAATACAAAATTTAGACAGGTGTGGTGGCGTGCGCCTGTAATCCCAGGTACTCAGGAGACTGAGGCAGGAGAATCGCTTTTACCCGCAAGGTGGAGGTTGCAGTGAGCAAAGATCGTACCACTGTACTCCAGCCTGGGCGACAGCAAGCTCTGTCTCAGAAAAAAAAACAAAAAAAATTAGATGTGCGGCCAGGCACAGTGGCTCACGCCTATAATCCCAACACTTTGGGAGGCCAAGGCCGGTGGATCACCTGATGTCAGGAATTCAAGACCAGCCTGATCAACATAGAGAAACTCCGTCTAATAAAAATTCAGAAAATTAGCCAGGTGTGGTTGGTGCATGCCTGTAATCCCAGCTACTTGGGAGGTGGAGGCAGGTTAATTGCTTGAACCTGGGAGGCGGAGGTTGTGGTGAGCTGAGATCATACCACTGCACTCCAGCATGGGCAACAAGAGCAAAACTCCATCTGACATAGCTCATATTTATCGAGGGCCAACTCCATGCAAAACAGTAGTCTAAGAACAAATGGACAAGAGTAAAGCTATTTATTCCAATGGAAAGATTATGAGACACTGACTTGGCTGGGTGTGGTAGCTCATGCCTGTAATCCCAGCACTTTGGGAGGCTAAGGCGGGTGGGTCCTTGTGGTCAGGAGTTCGAGATCAGCCTGGCCAACATGGAGAAATCCCTTTTCTACTAAAAAATACAAAAATTAGCTGGGCATGGAGGCACGCACTTGTAATCCCAGCTACTCGGAAGGCTGAGGCAGAATTGCTTGAACCTGGGAGGCAGAGGTTGCAGTGAGTGGAGATCATACCACTGCAATCCAGCCTGGGCAACAGAACCAGACTCTGTCTCAAAAAAAAAGAAAAAAAAATCAAAAAAAGACACTGACTTAACATTTCTAAAGTGTAGGGCTTCTACATGTTCCATATATTCCTTCCCTGTTACTGCCAAGAAATTAGTACATTATTCTGCTTACTCAATAATTCATAAACAAGCCAAACAAGAAATTAACTATGACAATTACTTATATAAATATTAACTAAAAACAGAAAGAGATGTGTGTTAAAGAAAATGATTAAAAAAAAAAAAAAAAACCAGAGAACTAAAACCAATCCTTTCCTACTTTCAGACTTTAATTTTATTAAGTTGGGAATCATCACCATTAGAGCCTGTGTGCATAACCATCACTATACATCTACATGCAGAATATTTATGTTTATATAAAAAGTATTTGCAGGCCGGGCACGGTGGCTCATGTCTGTAATCCCAGCACTCTGGGAGGCTGAGGGGGGCGGATGACCTAAGGCTGGGAGTTCGAGACCAGCCTGACTGACATGGAGAAACCCCATCTCTACTACAAATACAAAATTAGCTGAGTGGGGTAGAACATGCCTATTATCCCAGCTACTCAGGAGGCTGAGGCAGGAGAATCGCTTGAACCCAGGAGGTGGAGGTTTCGGTGAGCCAAGATCGCGCCACTGCACAGCCTGGGCAGCAAGAGCATAACTCTGCCTGCCCACCCCCAACAAAAAAAAAGTATTTGCATAACATGAGCTTAACCCTGTACTCCATAATACCTTCCTCCTCCACACTCCGGGGCAAAATATTCTTTCTTTTTTTTTTTCTTTCGAAATGGGAGTTTCACTCTTGTTGCCCAGGCTGGAGTGCAATGGCATGATCTTGGCTCACTGAAACCTCCACCTCCTGAGTTCAAGCAAGTCTCCTGCCTCAGCTTCCTGAGTAGCTGGTATTACAGGCACATGTCACCATGCCCAGCTAATTTTTGTATTTTTAGTAGAGAAGGGGTTTCTCCATGTTGGTCAGGCTGGTCTCAAACTCCAGACCTCAGGTGATCCACCTGCCTTGGCCTCCCAAAGTGCTGGGATTACAGGCATGAGTCACTATGCCTGGCCAAAAGATTCTTTCATTTAAAGTTGGCAAGCCACATTTCTTAAGAGCCAAAATATATTGTAGCCGCACAGTCAAAAAAAAAAAAACCAGATGTGAGCAAATCACTTGAGGTCGGGAGTTCGAGACCAGCTTGGCCTGGAAAACACAGTGAAACTCTATCTCTACTAAAAATCAAAAAAACTAGTCGGGCATGGTGGCAGGTGCCTGTAATTCCAGCTACCCAGGAGGCTGGGGCAGGAGAATAGCTTGAACCTGAAAGGTGGAGACTGCAGTGAGCCGAGCTCATGCCACTGCATTCCAGACTGGAAAACAGAGTGAGACTCCGTCTCAAAAAAAAAAAAAAAAAAAGGGGGGGGGGAGTCAGAATTAATACTACATTTCTAGACACTGTGGACTGAATGGAAGCCAGAGTTATGGAACAGGCTGTGTAGACTAACAAAGGTTAAAGATCATCTTTTTAAATAGTTCACTGAATATACAGGAGTCAACTAAGAGCTTCTGTGTATCTGGACTGTGACTAAATTTGAATTTTTTAAGCATAAGCTAAAACTTGCCATCCCTGAAGTTGTTTTACTGTGCTTAACTCCTGAAATTTAACCCTTAAAATGAGCCGCTCTTTATAGAACAATTCCTTTCTCTTCTATTGAATGTGGCAGTCATTACTGCCAACATAAAGAACTGTAACTATTTTTAGCAACTTCACAAAGCATCCCTGAAGCTTTCTAAACATGGAGAAAGCTTCCTTTCAAGAAACCCAAGTTCTGTTCTCCTCCAAAGATCAAACATCACATAATTCTCAGATATTTATTTCAGGTCATTTGACTAACAATTACGGATAATCATATACGTTTCATAATTCTAAATGAGGATTTGCAACTCACCTCAATCACTCTGAAAGTCCATACGGCAGAGGCCAATAGCCACGCACCCTGCCTCACCACGGAAAGTTTTGGTAATAGGACGGCACATAAATAACGGCCTCCTTTGTCTTCTTCCTACTCCTTAATTGTGCCCCACGGTGCACAAATAAGGAGTCTCCTTATTTTGACACGAGGCGTTTAGAATGTATTACCTGTTACATTCTAATAGTGCCGAAAGCGACTATTAGCGTACTGGCAATAACAAGTTTGCAGAAGATGCACGCCACCCTACAGAAAGGGTTGTGTACCCTCTAAAAAGCAAAATTCATAAGCCGCTGCCCGTCCCCTGGAGTTCCGCAAGCGGACAAGTCCACGGGCACTCCATCGCGACGCCAATCTCGAGCCGGCAGGCTTTTATTTAAAGGCGGAGGGCGAAATGCGGATTCCGACCCCTCAAAGAAAAGAACGAGGGCCTCCTCCCCCCGCCGCTAGAGGAATGTCCCCCAGTAATCGCTCCACACTGGGGAAGAGCAGCCTACGTCCGGGGCCCCTCCTCTCGCTCCCGGCTACGCTAGGGCCCCTTAGCAGGCTCGGGTCGGAGGCCTCTTCTCCCCAGCCAGCCAGCCGCCGTTCTCGCCGCCGCCCGACTCCGCTCCTGGCCGCGTGATCAGCCCGCGCGCGCCCACCTACCTCAGCCGCCTGTAGCCAGGCCCCTCGGCGCTTCCAGGGGCTTCCCAGCGGCTGGGAACCTCACGGGGTCGCCGCTCCCTCCCCAGCCCGCCGCCTCTGCACGGTGCGGAGAACGGGCCTGGGGGAGGGGCAAGCAGCGAGGGCGGCGGCGAGACAGACGCTGGCTCCCAGCTCCCGTCGCGGCCGCCGCGCACAGTCCTTCCCCGGACGCAGTAGGATGAGGCCGCTGCCACCCTGTAGTTTGAGAGGCGGCGTGCGCGAGCTCGCGAGGGCCGCGCACGCACACGCACACGCACACGCACACGCACACGCACACT
Organism: Cacajao melanocephalus; assembly: GCA_963573385.1. Lineage (NCBI taxonomy): Eukaryota > Metazoa > Chordata > Mammalia > Primates > Pitheciidae > Cacajao > Cacajao melanocephalus. Next base: position 6,457 of record CAUYLG010065222.1, on the reverse strand, counting down.
CGCATCGCGAGACCCAATCTCCCGCCGCCGACCGGCATGCAAGCTTAGAGAGGGGGTCTTAGGCCTGACTTACTGCTTGGGGTCAGGTGTGGACCGTCCACAGTGGCTGGGGTTGAGGGACCCACCAAAGGAAAATTAATAGCTTCCTTACTTGTATTGGGTTTCACCCCAATTCTGAGATGCTGGAACTCCTACTGACCCTATTTCTTAGATACAGAACTAATAGTTAATGCAAGTCAGGGGAGTTAGGACTCTCATGCCTAGGATCATGTGATAATGAAAAGCCCTATTTTATGGGACATCCTGATGATCCACGTGGATTACAGGCGTGAGCCACCACTCTCGGCAGGATTGTCATATTCTTTATCTATCATCACAAGAAAAGATGGAACAACAAACTACCGCTATTATGTTTTTCTTGTGAGATATCTGACGTATCAGTCACTTCACACAAACCCACTTAGAAGGCATTCATTTCCTCACTCCTATCTCCTCTGAATTTCCAGACGTCAGAATGGAGAGGATCCAGAATTAGGGCAGCTACTGAAAGGAAGACACTTTATTAAGCAGTGGGAAGAGGCTAGAGGAGGGTGCTTGTCCTTTCCCCCATGTAATAAAGGCTATTTGAGGATGGACAATTCACAGTACTGAGTTCTACTATAAGCACAGCCCTGGGCTAGGTACTGCTCTGCCAGTAGGAAAGAGAAGAGGAGCAACAACTTTTCTGGACAAACACACGAGCCAGGAGGAAAATCAAACACAACACACGAAACAGGCAAGCCCATTCATTCAACCCACTGAGGGACTGGAGACAGATCAGCCATGTGAACAGTTGATCAAACCTACCTGATGAGCACCAATAAAAACTCTGGACACAAAGCTCAGGTGGAATTCCCTGGTTGTGAAAGTAGGATATTTTTGGCAGACAGAGTTTCATAACTTGATTCTAAACATCATTCCATCTAGGTGCAAGGACTCACACCTGTAATCTTAGGACTTTGGGAAGCCAAAGCAGGGAGGCCAGGAGTTTGAGACCAGCCTGGACAATATGGAAAGATTCTGACTCTACAAAAAATCAAGTAGCTGGGTGTGGTGATGAGTACTTGTAGGGTCAGCTCCTAGGGAGGCTAAGATAGGAGGAAGGACTGCTTAAGCCCAGAAGATTGAGGTTTCAGTAAGCTGTAATTGTGCCACTGCACTCCACCATGGGCAACAGAATGAGTTCCTGTCTCAAAAAAATAAAATAAAATAAAATAAAATAAAATGCAGCAGTGGCTCATGCCTGTAATCCCAACACTTTGGGAGGCCAAGGCCAGTGGATCACGAGGTCAGGATTTCAAGACCAGCCTGACCAACATGGTGAAACCCTGTGTCTACTAAAAATACAAAAATTAGCCAGGCGTGGTGGCGTGTGCCTGTAATCCCAGCTACTCAGGAGGTTGAGGCAGGAGAATTACTTAAACCTGGGAGGTGGAGGTTGTAGTGAGCCAAGATTATGCCACTGCACTCCAGGCTGGGTGACAGAGCAAGACTCCATCTCAAAACAAAAATAATAATAATGGACTAGTATGATAAAATAATAATAATAAATAAATAAATAAAATGCTAAAAAACAGGACTGATTATGCTAGTATTATTTACATGTAAAAGGAAAATAGCAATACAGAAAAGTTAACATATGTACACAGATTTTAAGGCATATTAAGTAGCCTATTAAAAAACAAGTTTTTTTCTAAGCAAGGTTTTTTTGTTCTTGAAGTGGAATTTGAGAATGTATCACAGCACTTCCATACCATATAATGACTATTCCAAATCTGTAACTCTACACTTTTGTCTGAAATGACATGTGTACATAAAAACACCTAAGAAAAAGAAACTTTCAGCTGGGCGTGGTGACTCACCCCTGTAATCTCATCACTTTGGGAGGTCAAGGGGGGTGGATCACAAGGTCAAGAGATCAAGACCATCCTAGCCAACATGGTTAAACCTCATCTCTACTAAAAATACAAAAATTAACTGGGTGTAGTGGTGCATGCCTGCAGTCCTAGCTACTCGGGAGGCTGAGGCAGGAGAATCGCTTGAACCTGGGAGGTGGAGGTTGCAGTGAGCTGAAATTGCACCACTGCACTCCAGCCTGGTGACAGAGTGAGACTGCAGCTAAAAAAAAAAAAAAAAGAAGAAGAAGAAAGAAAGAAAAGGAAAAAGAAACTTTCATTCTAGCAAGGTCAAGTAATTTGGAGGCCCAATGGAGGGGTAGCCAGAATAACAGAGGAAGTCAGACAATCCTGAATTTAAATGCCTTTCTGCCACTTGCCTCCCATGGTACTTTGGGCAAGTCATTGCTGCTTCAAAAGTTCCTACATGTATGAAATTAAGACAATGTCTTCCTTGTAGAGCTGTGAAACTAAATAAGCTAATAGAACTATTTTAACATTCATCAGTGGCCAGGCAGAGTGATGCATGTCTATAATTCCAGCACTTTGGGAGACCAAGGCGGGTGGATCGCCTGAAATCAGGAGTTCAAGACCAGCCTGGCCAACATGGTGAAACCCCATCTCTACTAAAAATACAAAAAAATTAGCCAGGCGTGGTGGTGCCTGTCTGTAATCCCAGCTATTTGGGAGGCTGAGGCAGGAGAATCACTTGAACCTGGGCGGTGGAAGTTGCAGTCAGCTGAGATCACGCAACTGCACTCCAGTCTGGGTGACAGAATGAGACTCTGTCTCAAAAATAAAATAAAACAAAATATCCATCAATGACCAGGCACAGTGGCTAATGCCTGTAATCCCAGCACTTTGGGAGGCCAAGGGAGGCGGATTGCTTGAGCCCAGCAGCTTGAAACCAGCCTGGGCAACATTGTGAGATCCAGTCTCTACAAAAAATACAAAAAAAAGGTAGCTAGGCATAGTGGCAGGTGCCTCAACACTCACCTACTTGGTAGGCTGAGGCAGGAGGATCACTTGAGTCCAGGAGGCAGGTATTGCAATGAGCCAAGATCACGCCTCTGCACTCCAGCCTAGACAACCAAGTAAGACCCTGTCTCAAAAAATAAAAATAAAAAATAAAATATTCACCACTACTTAGATGTTCATTATACTATTTTAAAATATTTACCATTTTCCATAAAAGATTTTAAGCTCATACAAGTTATATTGTACTTGAAAATAACCAAATATAAATATTCCAATAAAATCTTGAATAAGAATTCATGGGAATAGGGCCAGGCATGGTGGCTCACACCTGTAATCCCAGCACTTCGGGAGGCTGAGGCGAGTGGATTACTTGAGGCCAGGAGTTCCAGACCAGCCTAGCCAACGTGGCAAAACCTCGTCTCTACTAAAAACAGAAAAATCAGCCAGGTGTGATGGCGCACGCTTGTAATCCCAGCTACTCAGGAGGCTGAGGCACAAGAATCACTTGAACCGCAGAGGCGGAAGTTGCAGTAAGCCGAGATTGGCCACTGCACTGCAGTCTAGGCAACATTGAGACTCTGTCTCAAATTTTAAAAAAAAATTATGGGGATAAATATTCTGCAGTATTCATCATTAGAGTTGAAAGGAATAACTACAAAGGATTTGAGTTTGGAGTTTGGATTTGAAAGTGCCAGACATGAATTGGTGGAGTAGAAGCTGTGGTGGCTACAGGGAAGACAACAGCAAGTACATTTACAGTGGTGGAAACACCCTTACCCACTGAATGCTCCAGGAAGGGTTGGAAGTGGGCTTTAAATACCACTTTAGTCTGGAGATATTTCACAGAAGCAGTCATATCAGCAAGAAATCTCTACCTAGCTCTTTGGAGGGAGATACAACCAAACTCAAAACTCAAATCCTTTGCAAGTCTTCCTCAGTTATTCCCTCCAACTCTAATGATGAATACTGATGACTGTTTATCCCCATACATTCTTTATTGAGACAGAGTCTCACTGTTGCCCAAGATGAAACTGCACAGTCATATCAGCTGATGACCTTACTAAAACAGCCCCAGACATTTGGCGAACCACTAGCTAGTGGGTATTTGATCAAGAAAGAGGAGCTATTTCAGGTTTACTCACCCTTTGAAACATCTACTCATTTATGCTATATGTTGACTTTAATTTTTTTTTTTTGAGACAGTCTCACTCTGTCGCCCAGGCTGGAGTGCAGTGGTGCAGTCTTGGCTCATTGCAACTTTCGCCTCCTGGTTTCAAGCAGTTCTTCTGCCTCAGCCTCCTGAGTAGCTGGGACTACAGGCACACACCGCCACACCCAGCTAATTTTCCTATTTTTAGCAGAGACAGGGTTTCACTGTGTTGCCCAGGCTGGACTTGAACTCCTAAACTCAGGCAATCCACCTGCCTTGGCCTCTCAAAGTGCTGGGATTATAGGCATGAGTCACTGCGCCTGGCCAACTTTATTTTTTGAGATGGCGTCTTGCTCTGTCACCCAGGCTGGGTCACTGGATTGTCCCTAAATCTTGGCTCACTGCAACTTCCATCTCCTGGGTTCAAGCAATTCTCCTGCCTCAGCCTCCCGAGTAGCGGGGGCTACAGGTGTGCGCTACCGTGATTGGCTAATTTTGTATTTTTAGTAGATACAGGGTTTCACCATGTTGGCCAGGCTGGCCTTGAACTCGTGACCTCAGGTGATCTGCCTACCTCAGCCTCCCAAAGTGCTGGGATTACAGGTGTGAGCCACCATGGCTGGTGGACTTTAGATTCAATGGAGCAGACAAATGTTATAACCATGAAAAATAGCTCTTCAACAAAATCTAAACTATCTTCACAAAGTTATTATGAGAGAAATAGTTGGCCAACTCATTTTTTTTATAGGAAATTTGCTACCCTTTAGGCAGCTCCTCTTATCATGGGCCAGGTCTAACTTCTAAAGTTTGACCTCATATTAAAGCAGTCAGTCTCCTACTAATGTCTATCTGCTGTCTTAGTTTTTTAGACTCAAGTTGCACAAAACTCAAGTTGCATATATTACAAACATTATAACTAATCTCCACTATGTAAATCCTCCGCACTTCTCCAGCCATCCCCTCCCCCAAACTCAGGCACGCCCAATCTCGCCAAATTCAAGATTCTGCAAGATTCTTCTCTGCCATTCGGAGTGTGATGTTAAGAGTTGCCATCCCAGATCCTGGATCCTGGATCCCGGGGTTAGAAAGATGTGAAGTAGTTGTCGGCAAAGCCTGAGTCCTGTCCTCTTGCTCTCCTCCCTGGACAGCATGAGCTTCACCACTTGCTCCATCTTCTCCACCAACTACCGGTCCCTGGGTTCTATCCAGGTGCCCAGCTACGGTACCGGACCATCCAGCAGTGCTGCCAGCGTCTATGCAGATGTCCGGGGCTCTGGTTTCTGCATCTCTGTGTCCCGCTTCACCAGCTTCCAGGGCGGCATGGGGTCCAGGACCTAGCCAGGGGTCTGGCAGGAATGGGAGGCATCCAGAACAAGGAGGAGGCCATGCAAAGCCTGAACGACCACCTGGCCTCCTACCTGGACAGAGTGAGAAGCCTGGAGACTGACAACCGAAAGCCAGAGAGCAAAATCTGGTAGCACCTGGAAACGGACCCCAGGTCAGAGACTGGAGCCATTACTTCAAGACCATCGAGGACCTGAGGGCTCAGATCTTTACAAATACTGTGGACAATGCCCATTTTGCCGCTGATGACATTAGAATCAAGTATGAGACAGAGCTGGCCATGTGCCAGCCTGTGGAGAGCAACATCCATGGGCTCTGCAAGGTCACTGATGACACTAATGTCACTCAGCTGCAGCTGGAGACAGAGATCGAGGCTCTCAAGGAGGAGCTGCTCTTCATGAAGAACCATGAAGAGGAAGTAAAAGGCCTACAAGCCCAGATTGCCAGCTCTGGGTTGACTGACTGTGGAGGTGGATGCCGCCAAATCTCAGGACCTCACCAAGATCATGGCAGACCTCTGCGCCCAATATGACGAGGTGGCTTGGAAGAACCAAGAGGAGCTAGACAAGCACTAGGTCTCGGCAGATTGAGGAGAGCACCATGGTGGTCTCCATAGTCTGCCGAGGTTGAAGCTGCTGAGATGATGCTCACGGAGCTGAGATGTACAGTCCAGTCCTTGGAGATCAACCAGAACTCTATGAAAAATCTGAAGGCCAGCTTGGAGGACAGCCTGAGGGAGGTGGAGGCCCACAATGCCCTGCAGATGGAGCAGCGCAAGGGGATCCTGCTGTACCTGGAGTCAGAGCTAGGACAGCCCCAGGCAGAGGGACAGCGACAGGCCCAGGAGTACGAGAGCCTACTGAACATCAAAGTCAAGCTGGAGGCGGAGATCGCCACCTACCACCGCCTGCTGGAAGATGGCAAAGACTTCAATCTTGGTGATGCCCCGGACAGCAGTAACTCCATGCAAACTATCCAAAAGACCACCACTCACTGGATAGTAGATGGCAAAGTGGTGTCTGAAACCAACAACACCAAAGTTCTGAGACAT